>CM055128.1:238918270-238943270 GCA_029206835.1 Rana muscosa
CTCATTATTTCAAAAGTAATTTTTCAATATTTTTTAATGTGCAGCTTTCATTTAAAAGCAATACCTGGTGATCCTGACTTGAAGGTTGTTGTTCATGCACTTCCTGTTACGGGGTGACAACACCGTCTCCCAGTTGTCCCCCTTGCATTGTTCTTCATTGATACGCAGCCTTCCAATGGAGATTACAAGTGGCCATGTAATGCAAGCATGGCCTAATGTTGTCACCATCTAGAAATCAGCTCTGAGAAATGCCATGCAGATATCGCACGCATGTAGCTGCAAATAGGCGCCAGGAGACCGGCAATATTGAGATGCAACAAAGGTAGAAAGAATGCTTTATTAAAGCGGCAGTAAACTGAATTGTATGGGGAAAAATTTCCCCTGCAAGGCAATGTCCTAATGTGCTAGTACGCATCGCATACTACCACATTATGAGACTTACCTTTAGAACGAAGCCACCCAGCACCACAATGTCACCACTGAGAAGGCTGACATCTCCCCCCCCCCCCCCCGGGCTTCCTTCCGGGTTCACGTCCTACAACTACATGAGTGGCCAGGGGCGCGATGCACGGGAGCCGATGTTTACAGCAGGGTTGTGAAGGTCTGGCACTGTATGCCGGACCTCAGAGTGCATGTGCCGGTAACATCACCGGCTTCATGCACTCTGAATATCTCCTAAAATGTGCAAGTTTAGGAGATAGTCATGTTATCTACAGGAAAACCTTACTATAGGCTTGCCTGTACCTACAAGTAGTAGAATAGAGTTTACCACCACTTTAAATCAACTTGTGGGTAGGTGCAGCGTGATGCGGTGGCCAGAGAACACATGGAGTCCAAGTGCAGTAACCTGGAGTATATTGTCACAAAAGTTTACCCGTACACAACCGACCCGGTAGGGAGACAACTCGATCTGGACCACTTACAAAGTGCAACAGCAAAGGAGAAGAAGACTGGAGACCCAAAAATGCTGACAGCTTCTTCCACAAGGAGTAGAATGTGGCCCGGCCTGGCCGGTCCATACCCAAAGGGGAGGCTTTCCAGGAAGGTTGTCCCTGTGCTTTCCCTACTCCTCCAGAACCTTTCCCTGGTTCTAAGTATTGTCTCTGACCCCTGTCCCTGCAGTAGCCACTCACAAAATGCACGTCTAACCCGGAAGCCAGGGTCTTAAATAGACTTTGACCCAAGATGGCCACCAAAGTCACATGGAACGCCAGTATCCAATGGCATAGCTGTCTCATTGTGACCGAGGAAACCATAGAGGAACTATGTTCCTCTCGACTTCCTCCCCCCCATCTGCATTGTCGCTGCAGACAAGCACCACCTGTAGTGCAGAATATAGACTGCACCTACCTTAAGATGACCAGATTTTTAAAATGAAATCCAGGAACATATTTTTTTTTATTTTTTACTAGTAATAGCAGCAATCAGCGACTCATAGCGGGACTGCTATATTGCGGCAGACAAATCGGACACTAAGTGACACTTTGTGGGAACCAGTGACACTAATACAGTAATCCGTGCTAAAAATATGCACTGTCACTGTACTAATGCCACTGGCTGGGAAGGGGATAACATCCAGGGCAATCAAAGGGCTAAATGTGTGCCTAACAAGTGTTTTTTCTGTGGGGGATCAGGATCAAAGTTTTTTCCATACTGACAGAACGGAGATCTGCCTTGTTTACATAGGCAGACCACCGTTCTGCCTGTGTACATAATGATCAGCGGGTACCAGTCGACACAGAAATGCAGGATTGCGTATATACGTGATCCTTCGCAGCGCGACCGCCCTGTAGCAGTAAATCTGCCATCGGGCGATCGGCAACTGGTTAAGATCATCAGCATTATGATAACTCACAGCAGCAGGCACTCTATCATGGCTCTGGCTGGCTCTGTCATATAACATGGCTACTGGGTGCTCATTTTGTTAAATTATGACCAATATGCCAGAGGGACAGACAAAGTTTAATGTAGTCTATTCACAGACACCCCCCAAAGCACACCTGTGTTGAAGCCTTGAAGGCACTGGCAGTGGCAGCCCCACCATCTGATCTGCTTCCCCTCTGTTCCTGCCGCTGGACTGGACACCGTCAGCTGAGCTCAGCTGCCTCACTCTGCCCGTCGCCGCTGCCGCCCGCCATACAGCCTGTCAAGTCTCACTCTCCGGGCCCCCGGCTACTACTGGGTGGGGAGCGGAGGAAGACCACTCCACCAGGGAAGGCAAGGAGATAAGCGGGCAGGCGGCTGCTGGGATTTGAGCCAAGGCAGAAGAACATGCGAGCGGAGCTGAATGGGCATGCACCCGAAACTGAAGAAATATTCCCTCCGCTCCGACCAGCACATGATCATCAGAAAGGGGCACAGATAATGGAAAAAATACACCCCCACCTAAGCTAGTAGGAGCGGTGGAGCGCGCGCGTAGGGGGGTGTAATTCAGAATTTATTTTTTTAAATTCTGCACTGACTGTCTGAAATTGCCCCAGCCCCTGTTCAAATCCAATCCGGGGACAAAACTAGGGACAGACTTGGTCCGGGGACAGTGTCCTCAATCCGGGGACTGTCCCTGGAAACCGGCGATGTCTGGTCACCCTAACTTACCTACATACTATGATATGCAGAGCTCCAGCAAACTAAATGCCATCTAGTTAGGGTTTATATCTGTTGAGGGTTAGGGCCCATTCACACTTGTGCATTGTGGCCACGCATGTAGCCTCAATGCATGCCAATGCACCTGCTTTTCCTGCATTGTGACACTTTTTGTAAATGGCACTCCTAACACACTGTACAGTAAAGTGCAACACACCGCAATGAATGGGATGCCTTAATGTGCACCATAATGCATGTTAACGTGTGTGCATGAACTCACTGCAACCAAAACACTTTAGTGAGAATGAGTCCTTAGACCCTCTGTGTTTGTTTATGACTGTTTGACAGATTTTTCTATTGGCATCACTGGAACAGCAAGTTAGTAAAAAGTTCTTCCAACAGGTAATCAGAAAGAAATAAAAATCATTATATCCATGGAGTGGGACAGGAAGAAAGGAAATGTTTTCCCAGTGGGGACACAGACGGCAATGAAAAATGTATTTAAAAGTTTAGCCGCTGCCAAAACGTTTTTTTTTTTTTTTTTATGGTTTTACATGAAACCTCCCTCTCATGTAAACCATAAAAGTTTTGGCAGCGGCTAAACTTTTTTGGGATCTTTTTTTTTCCAGTGGGTGGGCATTTTGTTTATAGCATCCTAAGCGTATAAAATTAATATATGCAGCTCAGTATAAGTTGCGCTTGCTGCAAACTGCACCATGCTGTATTTTTTTTTTTTTTTTCTTTAATTTAACCAGCCTACTAAAATGCAATGATGAAAACTGCACCATTGAAAATAATGTTGCAATGCTAAAGTGATGTCATCAGAGAAAAATGGGGGCTGCCATAGCTAACCTCGGACCATGTTAGTTACCTGGATGTTGTGCTGCTTCAGTAATTCCTGAGTCACCAACAGCAAGTGTGCAGGTCAGAGATAAGTCCTCTTCTGTATGTTCCTGATCACTGACTTTAAAGTATTAACTGCTTCCCGACTGCCGCACGCCGATGTACGTCGGCAGAATGGCACGGGTGCGCAAAAGGTCGTACCCGTACGTCCCTTCGTAATCTTCGGCTAGCGGGCACGTGCCTGCGATCGTGACAAGGAGAGACAGAATGGGGAAATGCCTATGTAAACAAGGCATTTCCCTGTTCTGCCTAGTAACATGACAGGGATCCACTGCTCCCTGTCACCGGGAGCAGCGATCTCTGTCATATCCTAGGTAACCCAACCCCCCCTACAGTTAGAGCACGCTGAGGGAACCCACTTGACCCCTTGATTGCCCCCTAGTGTTTGAGGCCTAATGCACAGGAAAAATACATCTGCAGCAGGTGTTACTTGTAGCAGCTGTATTCCCCTTCTACTCTCCCCCCCCCCCCCGCTATATGCAATGGTTCCTCCCGCTGGCTCATGTTCTGTAGTGATGTACAAGCTGATGGAAGAAACCACTGCATGCAGCAGGAGGAGCAGATATTCACACATCCTGACATATTTACATTGGGAGCATTTCAGTGGCGTTTCAAAACATCGGCTGCCGGAAAGCAAGTATAAATGCCCCTTATTTTACATGTCGTGTTTATTTTATTTGAATTTAATTGTAACTTTGTGGTGATTGGGTTACTTTAAGCATCAAACGCTACTCCTAATGGTCTCCTTTTGCGTTCATCTTCTTGGATCTGATATTTAGAGCCGTATTAAAGCAGAGCTATAGTCGTGTCAAAAAAAGCCTTGATTTAAATTGGTGTATAATCTAATGTTTTTAAACCACATCTCAGTCTGTTTTTATATTAGCCTCCTTTAATTCCCTGGGGGAGAAAAAATGCGTTGCACAGTGCTGCCAGTCTAATAAGGGAGCTTGCTGAGAGGAGGAGCGAAGGATGACCTCGCCAGTGAGCTATTGCTCCTCTATTATCCATTATTATAGGCCAGGGACCTGGCTTTGCTGTCTGGCAGGGATAGGTAAAACTTGAGACAAGCGAAACAGAATTACAGATTATTTTGACAGTTGATACAAATGTGCATTTAGGCGTTTTTGCTTTTAGTTCTGTAAAAATGTACTCGGTAAGTACCGGTTTTTAAATCTGTTTTCACGTTGTACCAAATTATACCCTGCAGTGGTCGCTTCCCTTATTTTCTGTCACCAGTATAAAACTAGCAATAATGCCCATAAGAATCCGGTATTGGTTTTCAATTCCTAACTCCAGAAACATGATGGGATTTGGTTGCCGTGGGCTGTACAACTATTTTTAAGTGAGCGCCGTTGTGTTTGCAATTTTATTTTTATTTTTTTTGTTAAATCTTCTCTGTTGATGTTACTGTTGTATTTTATCTGTGAGAGAAGGAAAGATTTGCACATGAAGTATTGATGGTCTGTCACTTTTTGCTTATATGCTCATCCAGATTTGATTAGCAAGTTGAGTGCTCTGAACCCCCCCAATACCCCACAATACAGGCTTCTTGCTTCAATAACTAATATATATATAATAAAATCAGCTAATTCCTTGCATTGTCAGATTGGGTTCAGATCTGTTGACGTCTTTGTCAAATCAGAATAATCATATTGCACATGTCCACGTTTGAAAAAAAAAATGTCATGTACAGGCTCTTTACTGTGCATTCTATTAGACAAATCACTTCTATTTTTCTGATGACAAGTTCCCTTTAATTGGAGGGTGTGCAGAAATTCTTACTGCCTATTTGAATAGTGCACAAGAACTGATAGACACATTCAAGTTGCAAAACGCTACTAGCACCTTATTTAGAGTATATTCACCAATTGGTTGCTAGATGAGGGTGAGAGTACTGGTTAGGAAAAGAGCCATGATGGTGTGAGTACAGATGGGGGGGAAGAGCACTGAGCATGGTAGTACAGGTGACTGGAAGGGTCGGTGAGGGCGGGAGTTCCAGTTGAAGGGATGGGCCGGTGAGGGCAGGATTTCCAGTTAAAGGGAAGGGTCAGTGAGGGCGGGAGTTCCAGTTGAAGGGAAGGGTGGAAGTTCCAGTTGAAGGGAAGGGCGGAAGTTCCAGTTGAAGGGAAGGGCGGAAGTTCCAGTTGAAGGGAAGGGCGGAAGTTCCAGTTGAAGGGAAGGGCGGAAGTTCCAGTTGAAGGGAAGGGCCAGTGAGAGCGGGAGTTCCAGTTGAAGGGAGGGGTCGGTGAGGGCGGGAGTTCCAGTTGAAGGGAGGGGTCGGTGAGGGCGGGAGTTCCAGTTGAAGGGAGGGGTCGGTGAGGGCGGGAGTTCCAGTTGAAGGGAAGGGTCGGTGAGGGCGGGAGTTCCAGTTGAAGGGAGGGGTCGGTGAGGGCGGGAGTTCCAGTTGAAGGGAGGGGTCGGTGAGGGCGGGAGTTCCAGTTGAAGGGAGGGGTCGGTGAGGGCGGGAGTTCCAGTTGAAGGGAAGGGTCGGTGAGGGCGGGAGTTCCAGTTGAAGGGAAGGGTCGGTGAGGGCGGGAGTTCCAGTTGAAGGGAAGGGTCGGTGAGGGCGGGAGTTCCAGTTGAAGGGAAGGGTCGGTGAGGGCGGGAGTTCCAGTTGAAGGGAAGGGTCGGTGAGGGCGGGAGTTCCAGTTGAAGGGAAGGGTCGGTGAGGGCGGGAGTTCCAGTTGAAGGGAAGGGTCGGTGAGGGCGGGAGTTCCAGTTGAAGGGAAGGGTCGGTGAGGGCGGGAGTTCCAGTTGAAGGGAAGGGTCGGTGAGGGCGGGAGTTCCAGTTGAAGGGAAGGGTCGGTGAGGGCGGGAGTTCCAGTTGAAGGGTCGGTGAGGGCGGGAGTTCCAGTTGAAGGGAAGGGTCGGTGAGGGCGGGAGTTCCAGTTGAAGGGAAGGGTCGGTGAGGGCGGGAGTTCCAGTTGAAGGGAAGGGTCGGTGAGGGTGGGAGTTCCAGTTGAAGGGAAGGGCCGGTGAGGGCGGGCGTTCCAATTGGAGGGAAGGGCCGGTGAGGGCGGGCGTTCCAATTGGAGGGAAGGGCCGGTGAGGGCGGGCGTTCAAATTGGAGGGAAGGGCCGGTGAGGGCGGGCGTTCCAATTGGAGGGAAGGGCCGGTGAGGGCGGGCGTTCCAATTGGAGGGAAGGGCCGGTGAGGGCGGGCGTTCCAATTGGAGGGAAGGGCCGGTGAGGGCGGGCGTTCCAATTGGAGGGAAGGGCCGTGAGGGCGGGCGTTCCAATTGGAGGGAAGGGCCGTGAGGGCGGGCGTTCCAATTGGAGGGAAGGGCCGGTGAGGGCGGGCGTTCCAATTGGAGGGAAGGGCCAGTGAGGGCGGGCGTTCCAATTGGAGGGAAGGGCCGGTGAGGGCGGGCGTTCCAATTGGAGGGAAGGGCCGGTGAGGACGGGCGTTCCAATTGGAGGGAAGGGCCGGTGAGGACGGGCGTTCCAATTGGAGGGAAGGGCCGGTGAGGACGGGCGTTCCAATTGGAGGGAAGGGCCGGTGAGGACGGGCGTTCCAATTGGAGGGAAGGGCCGGTGAGGACGGGCGTTCCAGTTGAAGGGAAGGGCCGGTGAGGGCGGGAGTTCCAGTTGGAGGGAAAGGATTGTAAAGATGATTTTCCCAATCGGCCTACGTTCAGCGCGATTTTACTTACAGATGGTAATGATTAGCTGCGGGAGCCGGAAGCTTCCTATTGCTTTCAGTAGGGCTGCATCTAGGGCAGGGAAAAAAAATCGATTTTAATCTTGAATCGAGTTTTGAGTTCAAATCGATTCAGATTTGAAGAAAATCAATTATTTATTATTTATTTATTTTTTTTTCCTTCAGAGTTTCCGTAGCAGGGCTGCAGGGGGCGTATCCAGAATGGCACTGGACGGCGTTACCCCAATTACATCTACTCGCCGCAGCGGCCCCAAGTAGATGTAATGTAACACTAACTAACCGCAAGCTGCCGTCTGCCTACCTGATCAGCGTGTCATGCAGACAGACGGCGGCTATTGCAGTGTTCAAAAGCCGCGCCTCCCGAGTCCTCGTCTGTTATAGGCGGAACACTCAATTTCACAGCAGGCAGTGTTCCGCCTATCACGGACATCCTCTCACCCTCGTCTGTGTTATGAGGATGAGCGGATGTCTGTGATAGGCGGAACACTGAATGCTGGGAAATTGAGTGTTCCGCCTATCACAGACAAGGAGGAGGCGCGGCTTTTGAATACTGGAATGGCCACCGGTGTAGCAGTAAAATCCGTATCCCATGAAAATCTGCATCAGGTATGGGCACAGTGAGGCATTGGGCACAGTGAGGCATTGGGCACAGTGAGGCATGGACACAGGCATGGGCACAGTGAAGCATGGGCACAGTTCAATTCAACTAAGAGTAACCTCAGGATTTTTTGTTGTTTTATTAGCTAAATCCAAATACAGTATTAATAATTTGGATGTTTAACAATCTTTGTTGCACACTGACTTTGCAGTTAGAGAAAGGGTTTGCCTTTGCAATTTTGTTTGTTGATGCACTTTAATTAATATAATAAAAAAAAATCGAATCGTAAATCAAGTTTTTTAATTAAAAAAAAAACGCTGATTTTTTTTTTGGGGGGGGGGGGGGGGAATCGCCCAGCCCTAGCCGCATCCCGCACCCTCAGAACTAGGGTTTTCGCATGTGATCGGCGTCGGGCTCATTTTCAGGTGTGAATGTAACCTAAAGAAAGTGAGCTGGGGAAAAGACCTAAATTTATTATATCTCAATTGGAGAAAAAGGGACTTCTGTTCTGCCAGCTGGTAAATGGAGCACCCCTTCCAGACTGTACAGCTAGGTCTTTTGTACAAACTACACTGTGAGTTGAGTATACAGGTCCTTCTCAAAAAATTAGCATATTGTGATAAAGTTCATTATTTTCTGTAATGTACTGATAAACATTAGACTTTCATATATTTTAGATTCATTACACACAACTGAAGTAGTTCAAGCCTTTTCTTGTTTTAATATTGATGATTTTGGCATACAGCTCATGAAAATCCTATCTCAAAAAATTAGCATATTTCATCCGACCAATAAAAGAAAAGTGTTTTTAATACAAAAAAAGTCAACCTTCAAATAATTATGTTCAGTTATGCACTCAATACTTGGTCGGGAATCCTTTTGCAGAAATGACTGCTTCAATGCGGCGTGGCATGGAGGCAACCAGCCTGTGGCACTGCTGAGGTGTTATGGAGGCCCAGGATGCTTCGATAGCGGCCTTAAGCTCATCCAGAGTGTTGGGTCTTGCGTCTCTCAACTTTCTCTTCCCAATATCCCACAGATTCTCTATGGGGTTCAGGTCAGGAGAGTTGGCAGGCCAATTGAGCACAGTAATACCATGGTCAGTAAACCATTTACCAGTGGTTTTGGCACTGTGAGCAGGTGCCAGGTCGTGCAGAAAAATTAAATCTTCATCTCCATAAAGCTTTTCAGCAGATGGAAGCATGATGTGCTCCAAAATCTCCTGATAGCTAGCTGCATTGACCCTGCCCTTGATAAAACACAGTGGACCAACACCAGCAGCTGACATGGCACCCCAGACCATCACTGACTGTGGGTACTTGACACTGGACTTCAGGCATTTTGGCATTTCCCTCTCCCCAGTCTTCCTCCAGACTCTGGCACCTTGATTTCCGAATGACATGCAAAATTTGCTTTCATCCGAAAAAAGTACTTTGGACCACTGAGCAACAGTCCAGTGCTGCTTCTCTGTAGCCCAGGTCAGGCGCTTCTGCCGCTGTTTCTGGTTCAAAAGTGGCTTGACCTGGGGACCTGCGGCACCTGTAGCCCATTTCCTGCACACGCCTGTTCACGGTGGCTCTGGATGTTTCTACTCCAGACTCAGTCCACTGCTTCCGCAGGTCCTCCAAGGTCTGGAATCGGTCCTTCTCCACAATCTTCTTCAGGGTCCGGTCACCTCTTCTCGTTGTGCAGCGTTTTCTGACACACTTTTTCCTTCCCACAGACTTCCCACTGAGGTGCCTTGATACAGCACTCTGGGAACAGCCTATTCGTTCAGAAATTTCTTTCTGTGTCTTACCCTCTTGCTTGAGGGTGTCAATGATGGCCTTCTGGACAGCAGTCAGGTCGGCAGTCTTACCCATGATTGCGGTTTTGAGTAATGAACCAGGCTGGGAGTTTTTAAAAGCCTCAGGAATCTTTTGCAGGTGTTTAAAGTTAATTAGTTGATTCAGATGATTAGGTTAATAGCTCGTTTAGAGAACCTTTTCATGATATGCTAATTTTTTGAGATAGGAATTTTGGGTTGTCATGAGCTGTATGCCAAAATCATCAATATTAAAACAAGAAAAGGCTTGAACTACTTCAGTTGTGTGTAATGAATCTAAAATATATGAAAGTCTAATGTTTATCAGTACATTACAGAAAATAATGAACTTTATCACAATATGCTAATTTTTTGAGAAGGACCTGTATAGCCTGATTTAGGACCTGCCCCAGCCTAAGATTGGAGGACAAAGTAGCTGCAGCACATTAACAAGGTGCTCTCTCTTTCTGTTCAAAAGCTTCCAGTGTTAAGTGGGCATCATTTTAATGCAGTGTAGAGCCCTACTGACTTACAGATTTCCTCCTATTATTATTATTATTATTATTATTATTATTATATATATATATATATATATTTTTTTTTTATGTCTGCTTGGAGGGCAGCATAAGTGAGTGTGATTTTTAGCTTGTGCCTAGGGTCCCAAATTGTCAGGCCCATAATGTGTGACTCAATGTGACAAAAACTGATAATGTGACAGCCTAGATCTAGAAGCATGCATATTCAGCAGAAAGTGCATTCAACAGCTGCCCTTTCAGACATGCTAATCCATGAGGCCCACAAGGAGGTGGTGTACCTGTACGCAGGTGCAGCTCCTTGCTGTTTACACTGTACTATCCCATTGATTAGTTCATCAACAAGGGGAGTTCATGTCATAACCGAGGAATCTTTGCTCTCTGCACAAAGTCCAGAGAGGAGGGTGGAGCTTTTGCTGTCTGGAACTGACACATAAAGATGGGCCAGAGCTGCCGGGGGAGACATCGGAGTCCTGCCATTGCCATGGTTACTGTCACTCTGTATTTGGTTAGTACTTTGCAGGTGGTGTTTTTTGAATGGTGGTCATCTGTTGTCTGTATAACAAGAATTCCTTTTGCATTTTGGGTGTAGTGCTGCAATGTAATCAGATCTAGCAATGGAGTTGAATAGACTGGAGATGAGTCAATCTGTTGCTTCTTGTGGTTTCTATGAGTATTAAGCATTGTGAGATAGACTGTAAAAATGTCCGGTGACATTTCCAGTATAGTTGGAGAACTGAGACCCTGATCATGAATGGTTGATGGATGGATGTCGGAGCACAATCAAACCATGGGAAATTTTTTTACTTACCAGACAACTGTTGCATAACGACCTGTATTACCAAAGCATGTAGACCAACCTTTCCCAACCTTTTTGACATGGAACAACCCTTGAATTCACTTTCAGGTCTCTTTAGGTCAATTCACTATACATTAGCTTGGTGGTCGGTGGGAAGAAAGCTTCTTTCATAGGTGGTCGGGGGCGAGGGAGCTTCTTTCATAGGTGGTCGGTGGGAAGGGAGCTTCTTTCATTGGTGGTCGGTGGGAAGGGAGCTTCTTTCATAGGTGGTCGGTGGCAAGGGAGCTTCTTTCATAGGTGGTCGGTGGCAAGGGAGCTTCTTTCATAGGTGGTCGGTGGCAAGGGAGCTTCTTTCATAGGTGGTCGGTGGCAAGGGAGCTTCTTTCATAGGTGGTCGGTGGCAAGGGAGCTTCTTTCATAGGTGGTCGGTGGCAAGGGAGCTTCTTTCATAGGTGCTTGGTGGCAAGGGAGTGGGAAGGGAGCTTCTTTCATAGGTGGTCGGTGGCAAGGGAGCTTCTTTCATAGGTGGTCGGTGGCAAGGGAGCTTCTTTCATTGGTGGTCGGTGGGAAGGGAGCTTCTTTCATTGGTGGTCGGTGGGAAGGGAGCTTCTTTCATAGGTGGTCGGTGGCAAGGGAGCTTCTTTCATAGGTGGTCGGTGGCAAGGGAGCTTCTTTCATAGGTGGTCGGTGGCAAGGGAGCTTCTTTCATAGGTGGTCGGTGGCAAGGGAGTGGGAAAGGAGCTTCTTTCATAGGTGGTCGGTGGGAAGGGAGCTTCTTTCATAGGTGGTCGGTGGCAAGGGAGCTTCTTTCATAGGTGGTCGGTGGCAAGGAAGCTTCTTTCATAGGTGGTCGGTGGCAAGGGAGCTTCTTTCATAGGTGCTTGGTGGCAAGGGAGTGGGAAGGGAGCTTCTTTCATAGGTGGTCGGTGGGAAGGGAGCTTCTTTCATAGGTGGTCGGTGGGAAGGGAGCTTCTTTCATAGGTGGTCGGTGGCAAGGGAGCTTCTTTCATAGGTGGTCGGTGGCAAGGGAGCTTCTTTCATAGGTGGTCGGTGGCAAGGGAGCTTCTTTCATAGGTGGTCGGTGGCAAGGGAGCTTCTTTCATAGGTGGTCGGTGGCAAGGGAGCTTCTTTCATAGGTGGTCGGTGGCAAGGGAGCTTCTTTCATAGGTGGTCGGTGGCAAGGGAGCTTCTTTCATAGGTGGTCGGTGGCAAGGGAGCTTCTTTCATAGGTGGTCGGTGGCAAGGGAGCTTCTTTCATAGGTGCTTGGTGGCAAGGGAGCTTCTTTCATAGGTGGTCGGTGGAAAGGGAGCTTCTTTTATTGGTGGTCGGTGGGAAGGGAGCTTCTTTTATTGGTGGTCGGTGGGAAGGGAGCTTCTTTTATTGGTGGTCGGTGGGAAGGGAGCTTCTTTTATTGGTGGTCGGTGGGAAGGGAGCTTCTTTTATTGGTGGTCGGTGGGAAGGGAGCTTCTTTTATTGGTGGTCGGTGGGAAGGGAGCTTCTTTCATAGGTGGTTGGTGGGAAGGGAGCTTCTTACAACCCCAATTTCCAAAAAGTTGGGGTGCTTTGTAAAATCTACATAAAAATCATATGTAATGATTTGCAAAACTCATAAACCAATATTTTCTTAACAATAATAAAAAAAGAAAACATATCAAATATTTAAACTGAAACCATTCTAGTAAAAAAAAAATTAGGTAATTTTGAAATTGATGGCAGCAACACCTCTCAAAAAATGGTTGGGACAGGGCAATAAGTCACTGCAGTGACTAACAAGGAAGAGCTGAAAAAACATTTTACAACTAATTTAGGTGAATTGACAACAGGTCAGTAAATTGAATAGGTATAAAAAGAGCATCTTAGGCCCCTTTCACACGGAGGTCCGTTCAGGTCCGCCTGTCAGTTTTTTAGGCGGACCTGAAACGGATCCTCCATGTAGCCCTATGGAGGCACGGATGTCAGCGGAGACATGTCCGCTGACATCCGCTCCGCTCCGCTCCGCCAAAGTGTGACGGAGGAAAACCCTATTTTTTCTTCCGTCGGCGGAGCGGATCGGATGACGACGGACTCTACGGTCCGTCGTCATCCGATTCCCCATAGGGGAGAGCGGTGCTCTGACAGGGCGGTCCCTGCACAGTGTGCGGGGACCGCCCAGTCATCCGTCGGCTCAGCGGGGATCAACGGAGCGATCCCCGCTGAGCAAGCGGAGCTTCACAGGGCGGATCTGCACGGATCCGCCCCGTGTGAAAGAGCCCTTAGAGAGTCAAAGTGTCTCAGAAGTAAGGATGGGCAGAGGTTCTCCAATCTGTGAAAAGCGATGTCACTAAATCGAACGGTTTCAGAATAATGTTCCTCAACATCAAATTGCAAGGCCTTTAAATATATCATCTACAGTAGAAAATATCATCAAAAGATTCTAAAATTTTGAGAAATCTGTGTTAAAGGGGCAAGGCTGAAACACAATATTGGATGCCCATGATCTTTGGGCCCTCAAATGGCATTGGTATAAAACAGGCACTATTCTGTGATGGACATCACTGCATGGGATCAGGAATACTTCCAAAAATCACTGTCTGTGGACACAATTCGCTGCACTATTCAAAAATACAAAGTAAAGCTCCTATCATAGGAAGAAGAAGAAGAAGCCATATCTGGGCCTAATCCAAAAATGCCACCATCTTCTCTGTGCCAAAGCTCTTTTAAAATGGTCTGTTGGAAAGTGGAAAACTGTCCTGTAGTCAGACAAATCAAAATTTGACTGACAACTATATGTGTCGCATCCTTCTAAAGAGAAGAGGGACCTTCTGGCTTTTTATCAGCGCTCTGTTCATAAGTCTGCATCTCTGATGATAATGGATGCATTAATGTGCATGGAATGGGCAGTTTGCACATCTGGAAAGGCACCATCAATGCTGAAAGGTGTATCCAGGTTTTAGAGCAGCATATCCTCCCATCCAGAAAACATCATTTTCAGGGATGGCCTTGTATATTTCAGCAGAGCAATGCTAAACCGCATACTGCATCTTTGACAGCAGCATGGCTCCATGGAAGTCCCGGTGCTTAACTGGCCTGCCTACAGTCCAGACCTTTTACCAACTAAAAATATTTTGAGCATCTCAAAATGAAACATACGACGAAGACCCAGGACTGTTGAGCAGTGTTAATTTTATCGTCAAAATTTTGATTTAGTTTAAGGCCCCATGCACACGAGACGCCGGTGCAAACTCTGCTGAACACACGTTTTTAAAGGCTAAAACCGGCGTTTAAAAACGCCCGTTTTGCCGCGATTTTAGCAGCGTTTTACCGCGTTTGCGTCTATTGGCGTTTAGTTAAACATCATAGGACCCTCCCTAAGCTCAAAAAACAGTATTATTTAAGCCATTTTGGGAGACCAGCAGCTGAGAGAGCAGCAGTGTACTTATATTTAGCGTATCACTTGCCACATCATCTGCCACAAGCTGTGGATTGTCCACTTGCCACGTCACCTGATACGTCACCTGGCCACAAGTTGTGGATTGTCCACTGGCCATGTCACCTGCCACAAGTTGTGCATTGTCCACTGGCCACGTCACCTGCCACAAGTTGTGCATTGTCCACTTGCCACGTCACCTGGCCACGTCACCTGCCACAAGTTGTGCATTGTCCACTTGCCACGTCACCTGCCACAAGTTGTGGATTGTCCACCTGCCAAGTCACCTGCCACGTCACCTGGCCACGTTACCTGCCACAAGTTGTGGATTGTCCACTTGCCATGTCACCTGGCCACGTCACCTGCCACAATTTGTGGATTGTCACCTGGCAACATCACCTGCCACAAGTTGTGGATTGTCCACTTGCCACGTTACCTGTCACAAGTTGTGGATTGTCTACAGTGCAATGCAAGCAATTACATTTTTTTTTTTTTTTTTTTTTTTTTTATGGTTTTTTCATCATTTGCCATCATTTTTGAGATTTCTAATGTAAAAAAATAGGTCACCTTTTAAAAACGCTTATAAACGCAAACGCGGCAAAACGCTGGTACCGCGTTTAGCCACGTTTAGCGTCTGAAACGTGGAAAACGTTTGCGTCTGAACCCATTTTTTTGCTTCTGGAAAAACGAGGTTAAACGCAACTGCTTGTAAGCGCCAAAAAACGAGAGTGTGTGCATGGACACAAAGGATAACATTGAATGGGTTCAGGGGCAGTTGAAAAAAGCGTCCAACTGCCTCTGAACGCGCGTTTAACAGCAAATAACAGCGTCTCGTGTGCAAGGGGCACACACACTCATTTCTTTTGACTAAAATGCCATTTTAGGTTTAGTTGTATTTTAGTCGACTAAAATAGTATTCATTTGTTGGGCAGTTGATGGGGTCAGTAGATCATTTGACCAGGTCAGTATTGGCAACGGACAGACAGTATGTTGACTAAAAAATTTTCGTTGATGAAATTAACACTGCTGTTGAGCAGTTAGAATCCTGTATCGGGCAAAAATGGGACAACATTCTTCTCCCAAAACTCCAGCAACTGGTCTCCTCAGTTCCCAGACAATTAGAGTGTTAAAAGAAGACGTGATGCTACACTGTGGTAAACATGGCCGTGTCCCAACTTTTTTGAGATGTGTTGCTGCCATCCAATTCAGAATTACCTTAATTGTGTTTCTTTAAAATTGTAATATTTTCTCAGTTTAAACATTTTGAAATGTTTTCTATGGTGAGTAAAATATGGGTTTATGAGATTTGCAAATCGTTGTTGTATTCTGCTTTTTATGCAGATTTTTCTGGAAATGAGGGTCCTACATTGGTGGTCAGTGGTAAGGGAGCTTCTTACATTAGTGGTCAGTGGGAAGGATGCTCTCTCTACAGATAGCTAAAAAGATCATGTCTGTGACTGCATATCTGAGAGACAGAAATTGCTCATGAAACCCCCTAGCAACTTTTCGTGAGACCCTAGGGTTCCATGGTACCCAGGCTGAGAAAGAGACTTGTATGGACTAAAACGATGGAGAGAGTGACACCCTTGGCATGTGCCTTAAATGGTAGCAAGTGACTTTAAAACATTCAACAATTTGTCTAGTCCTTTCTTGGCCATAAACTCTCTACTAGAACCCAACATGCATAACATCTTTGCAAAACTTGTTTGGCTGTACTTCTGTGGATTACAGGAGTGCAGTTCGTTCTGCACTCCTGTGACTCCTCTTCAGCTGGCTGAGGCCCACCGTCGGCTGTTGTCATAGAGCTTGTCCAGGCTTGGGCAAGATCGCGATTGGATCTGCCCACATGTCTGGACCAACACCCGAGTCAGCCTTTCAGCGAGTCGCTAAAAGGCTGAGCCGGCCGCTCAGCCTCCCGCCCCCTACATAGCCCAGCGCTCCAGTGAGTGAGAAGGTGGCAGAGCAGAGAGCCGGTGACTGACAGCTCTCTGCTCTGTTTGATCGTTCGGTTCTCAGTCTAAGAGCCGGCAGGGGACCAATGCAGCATCCACCTAGGTAAAAATAAATCTGAAAACTATCCTTCAGAATAGACTGTGACCATTTGAGATCAGTGGGAGTCAGTTGGAGCCATGCATCCAAATTCTGTTCCCACCCCCAGATTTGTATCTTCATAACTGATTTATGAAGCACAGGAAACAAAACTCATTGGAGTAGAGCTTTTAGGCCTGGTTCACACTGATACGACACGACATTCATCTGACTTTCATCCTACTTTGCTCTGCGACATCAGTCCTACATTGATCCTACATTGGTCCGACATCCATCCGACATTCATGAACAGGATACTACTTTGATCCGACATTGTGCTAGTCTGACTTGTCCTTTGACCAATCAAAACAATCCCAGGGTGAGATAAATTCCTTTTACTGCTGCTGTAATCACCATGTCGGATGTCAAATGTCGGATGGTTAGGACAAGGATCCTACTTTGATCCGACTTCAATGATATTCAATGGGCTGAAGTCGGATCAAAGTCGGACAGAAGTAGTACAGGGAGCATTTTTAATGCCGGACCGACTTGTGTCGGACCAGTTAAGACGGCTCCCATAGGGATTCATTGATTTTCACACGTCATGCGACATGAGCTCCTAATGTCGGAGCGTTTGTCGGACAAGTGTGAACCCAGCCTAAAGGATAAGTCCACCTGAACACTAAAATCTCTACATCTACAGACATCCACGATCTAATACTAACCTATCTAGCCTTGTAAAGAGAAAAGCTTATACAGGTCCTTCTCAAAAAATTAGCATATTGTGATAAAGTTCATTATTTTCTGTAATGTACTGATAAACATTAGACTTTCATATATTTTAGATTCATTACACACAACTGAAGTAGTTCAAGCCTTTTCTTGTTTTAATATTGATGATTTTGGCATACAGCTCATGAAAACCCAAAAATCCTATCTCAAAAAATTAGCATATTTCATCCGACCAATAAAAGAAAAGTGTTTTTAATACAAAAAAAGTCAACCTTCAAATAATTATGTTCAGTTATGCACTCAATACTTGGTCGGGAATCCTTTTGCAGAAATGACTGCTTCAATGCGGCGTGGCATGGAGGCAACCAGCCTGTGGCACTGCTGAGGTGTTATGGAGGCCCAGGATGCTTCGATAGCGGCCTTAAGCTCATCCAGAGTGTTGGGTCTTGCGTCTCTCAACTTTCTCTTCCCAATATCCCACAGATTCTCTATGGGGTTCAGGTCAGGAGAGTTGGCAGGCCAATTGAGCACAGTAATACCATGGTCAGTAAACCATTTACCAGTGGTTTTGGCACTGTGAGCAGGTGCCAGGTCGTGCTGAAAAATGAAATCTTCATCTCCATAAAGCTTTTCAGCAGATGGAAGCATGAAGTGCTCCAAAATCTCCTGATAGCTAGCTGCATTGACCCTGCCCTTGATAAAACACAGTGGACCAACACCAGCAGCTGACATGGCACCCCAGACCATCACTGACTGTGGGTACTTGACACTGGACTTCAGGCATTTTGGCATTTCCCTCTCCCCAGTCTTCCTCCAGACTCTGGCACCTTGATTTCCGAATGACATGCAAAATTTGCTTTCATCCGAAAAAAGTACTTTGGACCACTGAGCAACAGTCCAGTGCTGCTTCTCTGTAGCCCAGGTCAGGCGCTTCTGCCGCTGTTTCTGGTTCAAAAGTGGCTTGACCTGGGGAATGCGGCACCTGTAGCCCATTTCCTGCACACGCCTGTTCACGGTGGCTCTGGATGTTTCTACTCCAGACTCAGTCCACTGCTTCCGCAGGTCCTCCAAGGTCTGGAATCGGTCCTTCTCCACAATCTTCTTCAGGGTCCGGTCACCTCTTCTCGTTGTGCAGCGTTTTCTGCCACACTTTTTCCTTCCCACAGACTTCCCACTGAGGTGCCTTGATACAGCACTCTGGGAACAGCCTATTCGTTCAGAAATTTCTTTCTGTGTCTTACCCTCTTGCTTGAGGGTGTCAATGATGGCCTTCTGGACAGCAGTCAGGTCGGCAGTCTTACCCATGATTGCGGTTTTGAGTAATGAACCAGGCTGGGAGTTTTTAAAAGCCTCAGGAATCTTTTGCAGGTGTTTAGAGTTAATTAGTTGATTCAGATGATTAGGTTAATAGCTCGTTTAGAGAACCTTTTCATGATATGCTAATTTTTTGAGATAGGAATTTTGGGTTGTCATGAGCTGTATGCCAAAATCATCAATATTAAAACAAGAAAAGGCTTGAACTACTTCAGTTGTGTGTAATGAATCTAAAATATATGAAAGTCTAATGTTTATCAGTACATTACAGAAAATAATGAACTTTATCACAATATGCAAATTTTTTGAGAAGGACCTGTACATAAAAAAAAATTTTTTAAGCCGATTCGACCCGACCCCGCGCTGAGCTGTTAGTTGTGGCTTCGCTGTGAAGGCAAGTGCAGAGGACAGATCCGACAAGGGAAGCCCTATAGTAAGTCTATGGGTGACGTCACTTCCCATCCATTTCACAGCGGTTGTCGGCTGTGTCCTCTGCAGAGCTTCCGCCGCTGGAGACAGGACCGGATTGTTTACAAAAAAAGTATATATACTGATTTCTTCTTTACAGGGTTAGAAAGCTTAGTGTTAGACCGTGGATGTCTGTAGATGTAGAGATTTTAGTGTTATGCCCCATACACACAATCGTTTTTCATGCTGTTAAAAATGCCATTTTTAAAAATGGGCATTAAAACCGATCGTGTGTATGCTCCAGAGCATTTTTAAAAACGGGCATTAAAAATTTCGAACATGCTCTATTTTTTCACGTAGTTTTTCATGTCGTTTTTTTTAACGACGTGAAAAACGATAGTGTGTATGCTTTAACGACATGAAAAAAAACGCGCATGCTCAGAATCAAGTATGAGACGGGAGCGCTCGTTCTGGTAAAACTAGCATTCGTAATGGAGATAGCACATTCATCACACTGTAACGGACTGAAAAGCACGAGGCTGAAAAGCGTGAATCGTGGCTCAACAAACTTTACTAACATGAAGGGTGGCGCCATTCGAACGGAACTTCCCCTTTTATAGTGCCGTCGTACGTGCTGTACGTCACTGCGCTTTGCTCGAGCGTTTTTTTTAATGATTGTGTGTACGTAAGACAGGCTTGAGAGGAAACATGAAAAAAACGACAAGAAAAACGTCGGTTTAAAAAATGGCATGAAAAATGATCGTGTGTATGGGGCATTAGGGTGGACTTATCCTTTAAAGATTTTAATGCAGATTTAAATCTACTCCTAGATTTTTCACTCAGCATCGGGTCCAGGCGCCGCCTTCTTAACTTCACAGCTGGTTTCCCTCTGCACATGCGCAAGCCGCGCTGTGCTTGATGAGTGGCCCCGCAGTTTTTTGGGACATATCACGGGTCCCAGAAAGCTGCGGGGGTAGGAGGTGCAGGCCCAACTTCCACTCGGATCACCACGGAAGTGGGAGCGGGAGCAGGTACTTAACAAAACCGGTACCTGCTCAACTAACCCCCAGCCCGGAGTGGAGATGCAAACAAGTGGAACTTCACCTTTTGGGTGCACGGAACGTATTTTACGTTATTTGGCCCGGTACACCCATGTGCATTAACCCCTAATCTAATAATGTCGAGTACACCCTGGTAACTAATAGCCCCTCAGAACTCTGTGCTGATGAAGACTGATTGGATGTCATACTCCGCTCTGCACTTTCCATTCTATTATTTTCCAACTCTGGAGGGCCGTAAACCCCGAGCACTCATCATAACAAATTGCATACCTGTATATTACAGCGTGTCCACTTCCACATGGGCTCTTCGGGTTTGTTTTCTCAAAATGACACGTGAAGTGGTTTTTCCTTGAATTCAAGATGCTTTCAATCCCTGACAAGAAGCGCTTGTCAGAATTCTGATTGCCTTGTGTGTGACGCACGATATAGACCTGAAATTCAGGCATATTGTGATTCATCTTCTACTTGGTTATTTTTAATTTTGTCCAAAACAGACCTTTGTTTGGGCTTTCCTCTCTTAAACCGCTGCTAAGCAATTAGGACTTCAAATGAACCATTCTCTCATTTAGCTCACTGCAACACAATATTTTTTTTCCTGAAGTATTTTAGATATGTTTTGCACGTGAATGTGATCGGCGTAATTGACATCTAATTCTTTTTTTTTTTTTTTTATCATTTATTTTAATAGCGGTATTTCAGGGCAATGTAGCATTGAAGAGCCAGTCAGTCCAGTCTAGGAAGCGTAAGCCAGGGAAAATTTAGCTCCTTTTTCAGTACCTGATTAATTATACTGTTGCTTTGGTCCCCATGGCCTGATCCATAGAAGCCATAGGGCTTGATTTACTAAAGGCCAATAGACTGTGCAGTTGCACGTCCTGTGAAGCCCTCAGAGGTTTGTTAGAGAACTTTAGTGAACAAACCGCATCATGAAGGCCAAGGAACACACCGGACAGGTCAGGTATAAAGATGTGGAGGGTTAGGTCATAAAAAAAAAAAAAAAAATATTCCAAGCTTTGAACATCTCACGGAGCACTGTTCAATCAATTATCCAAAAATGGAAAGAGTTAAGCCGTGTACACACGATAGGTTTTACCGATGAAAACGGTCCAATGGACTTTTTTCATTTGACAAACCGATCGTGTATGGGCCCCATCGGTCTTTTTTCCATCGATGTTTTAAAATAGAACATGTTTTAAATTTATCCGATGGTTAAAAAACCAATGGGTAAATTCCGATCGTCTGTGGGGAACTCCATCGGATAAAAAACCCACGCATGCTCAGAATCAAGTCGACGCATGCTCAGAAGCATTGAACTTCATATTTCTCGGCTCATCGGAGTGTTTTACGTCACCGCGTTTGGAACGGTTGGTTTTTTGACTGATGGTTTGTAGGCAAGACTGATGGAAGTCAGCTTCATTGGTTTTCCGATGGAAAAATCCATTGGTTTAAAAACCATAGGAAATCCATCGTGTGTACAGCGCTTAAGTATGCATTAAAGCGGAGTTCCACCCATAAATTGACTTTGCATTTTTCATCAGCAAAAAACATAAGTAAAAACATTTGGGAATTTTTAATATATTTTTTACTTGCTCTTTCCTGGCTGTTGCTAAGGGGTGCCTTGTAATCTGCCTCTTCCTCTCCCTGGCGCCTGATGTCCTTTCCCTCGGCGCCCGTGCTCACTAATGCTCCTGGGAGATGTGTGTCATCATTTCCCAGGAGTCAGTGTGCAGCACTGAGGGCTTTGTTGCCATCACAACGGGGCGGGCACTGCCGTCGCCCGTTGTGATGGCAATGTGGGACGTTTACGACGCTTCGATACAGTCATACTGCGCATGCACGAGAACGGGCGGTGCATGCTGGTCACTCGGCTGCACCGTATCCCAGAACATTATGCTTGTGGGCTTCACATGCCCTCAACCAATATGGCAACAGCGTAGAAGAAATTATATAAGTAAATTGTTTTTTTTTATATTAAACCGGACATCGGGGGTAGAAATTTACAAAAGACGTGAGTGTTATATGTCCATGTTTTATAAAAAAAAAAAAATTAAAATGTCGTTGGAACTCCTCTTTAAGAAAAAAAAAAAACCTTCTTCCTTCACCACCACTTAAAAGTGAAAAAATCTTTTGTTGCAGAGGATCCCCTCCAGCCCCTCTTATATTTGATAAAAAATCAAGCTGCGCAAAAACGTGAGGTAAATATGAATGGATATAAGAACTATGAACAATGTGTCCAAACTCTGGTGCATGCAATAGTGCACACAAGGAAGAGGATTGAAGGTTCCAATGATTGGTATGGGTTATAAACCCCAAAAATGTCCTCCTATGCAACCAAATCACATGTCATCAGTGCATATAATGTCCATACATCAGTTCACATAAAAGATGCTATAGAAATAAGTGATCTGCAAAATTAGCGTTGATTTTCAGTTGATAGCGATATCTTCTAAACATGCATCGGTGACATCAAACAGTAAAACACCCGAGAAAAGTGCCGTAATCCAGTACAAGAAAGAGTCCACCACCTCCAATAAGACTGCTGCTTACCAGAGCTACTGATCCCTGAGAGAGATCGGTCCAAACCTGTAGCTGTTACCCCTGCCAGGGTCTCTAAGTGGCGCGATCAGCTGCCTCCACCAGTGTAGTAGATAGATTTCCAATCACTCTCATCTCATCAGATGCATCATGGCAGAAAAAGAAAAATCCACCATAGCGTAATACAGTAAAGGCTAGTTTATTAAAAACATAAAAGAATCGCACTTACAATGTGGTGTAGATTAATGGGCGTGTAAAAATGAGTGTAGCTGGCCGGCTCTCACAGCCCGTCCTACCGGGACTCTGCGTTGGTAAAGTGATCACGTCAGCGCGCCGCTCCTCCCTACGTCGTTTCGACACACTTGTCGTCGTCCAGGGCCCCTCTTATATTTACCTGAGCCCAATTTCGATCCAGCTCTGTGCATGAGAGCAGCAGCTGTCTTGACTATGTCTCTCTATGCTGGGCAGATTGATCCCCCCCTCATGTGTGTGTCAATAGATGCAGACAGGGCGGCTCAGGAGCAAATCTGCACAAGTGCCCCCATAGAAAGCGGGGGGGGGGGAGTTAGGAGCGCCAGCAGGGGACCCAAGAAGATGATTAGGGTTTCTCTATGCAAATTTATTGCACAGAGCAGGTAAGTATGACATGTTTGTTGTTTTAATTTTAAGAACTGGATGCTTTAATATCACTTTAATTGCTACTAATTGCAATGCGTTTTGAGAATTTTTCAGTCTGAGCTGACCCACAGACGCATACATAATTCCAAGGTTTTAAACATTAACTGATATTAATAATGTTTGCATTAGGTTGGTTTCATACATATTGAGATAAAAACATTTAAAAATCATGTCCACGTTCCCTTTAAAAGTATTTAAGGATCGGTGCGCTTCCAATTGATATGTCAGTGCTGAGTAGATGTTGTTGGGTTGACTCATCGTCTGGCTCATTCTATCGCTCTCGGGGTTTCCAGTGGTAAGATCCCTTGAGTTCCCGTTATGAGCTGGACTTACACTCTTTGGCAGATGTTTGATTTATTTACATTATGGAGAATACAGTTGGGACTTGGTTGAAAGAGGGACAAAGGCATAAACTGTGCCTTAGAGATCTTGTCACTGAAATTCCCAAGAAATCTAAGAAGTTGGTGGGAGAAGGAATCAAGTTCAGGTAATCGTGGTTATTATTGCTAATCTTCCATGACCTCCTTGATGAATCATCGGCGGATCTAGAGTGATGTTGTATTGGTTTACAGTTATTTGTAGAACTTCTTTTTTTTTTTTTAGTACGGTTTTTAAAGTGGAAGTAAACCCTCCTATCATTTTCAGGCAAGGAAGCTGCCATCTTGGCCTCTGTTTAATTTTCAACTGCCATGATGCTGCACATGTGATCAGTTATGACACCAGCCATTGGATGGTTTGAAAGTTTGGTTGAGAGCACAACCAATGTGACAGTTGGCATTCCCGGCATGCCAGGAATGTAACTGCTTTTTGAAACTGTTAAATCGATGGGTTTACTTCCGCTTTAACGAACTGCCCATAAAATAACATACGTTTAGTGAAATTTAGAACAACTTATTCGTATGGCAGGTTGGATCAGTCCATCATAATGGCAACTGGAGAAAGCCGTTTGGTGACCAATTCGCCCTGCCCTTTGGCATTACTATGGTAAGGCATTTGGGTACTTGGCCAGCAGGAATGCAGTATGGAATAATGATGACCCCCCTTGCCTAAAGCCTACTATACATGGTTGGAATTTCAGAAAGAATTTGATCTGGGGGGCGCTGTTGGCAACACTTGGCTGGACAAAAGACGATCTTTCAATCAACGTTTGACCAGAGAAAATTGCTGAAAAGTAACTGAATCTAATCGGATAAGGTTCTGATATTCTGACAGCGTGGATGCCATTATACAGTAGCTGGCGCAGGAAATTCCGTCATGCATGCTGTTTAGCGTGGATGGAGAAATCTGTGTGTATGGCTAGCCTTATGCCGCGTACACACTATCGGACATTCCGACAACAAAACCGTGGATTTTTTTCCCACGGATGTTGGCTCAAACTTGTCTTGCATACACACGGTCGGAAATTGCGGACATCAAGAACGCGGTGACGTACAAGACGTACGACGAGCCGAGAAAAATAAAGTTCAATAGCCAGTGCGCCTCTTCTGCTTGATTCCGAGCATGCGTGGAATTTTGTGTCTCGGAATTGTCTACACATGCTCGGAATTTCCGACAACACGTTTTGTTGTCGGAAAATTTGAGAACCAGCTCTCAAATTTTTTTGTCGGAAATTCCGACAGCAAATGTCCGATGAAGCCTACACACGGTCGGAATTTCCGACAACAAGCTCCCATCGAACATTTGTTGTCGGAAATTCTGAGCGTGTGTACACAATTCCGACGCAAAGGCATATTGATCTCAAAGCTGCCCCATTCAGACATGTTACCCAGAAGCTCATATTCCATGCACTGTTAAAGAGGAACTTCACTCTTCTGTTTTTTTTTTTATTTTCCTACCCCCCTCTTTCTTGTCATGCAGCCTTGTCCTTGATCCACATACTCACCTGCCTAGTGTATCTAGCGTTGTCCTGCTGTGATCCACTACTGCAGCCCAGTCCCACCTTCTTCTCATCGGGAGC
>CM055128.1:238948270-238963270 GCA_029206835.1 Rana muscosa
TGGGGGTGTTTTTCAGCTGCAGGGACAGGACAACTGGTTGCAATCGAGGGAAAGATGAATGCGGCCAAGTACAGGGATATCCTGGACGAAAACCTTCTTCAGAGTGCTCAGGACCTCAGACTGGGCCGAAGGTTTGAAAAAAAATATAGAAGAAATTGCGCTTAAAGTGTACGAATCAAGCTAATGGATTGCCTGAAAAAAGAAAAAAATTATAGGAGAAGCAGCAACTAGTCTGAAAACAATCATCAGTGGGTACAAATAAGAAAAAAATATGTAGTCGCGCTAACTTATGAGTTTGAACATAAGCCCATCACTGGGTAACTGAAAAAATCCAAATATCAACAGTGATAACATATAAAAAGCTAAGTGAAAAGCAATATATATTCTATGTGAACAGATGATAAACAGAAAATTAACTGTGAATAAAAAAAACATTTTTTGGGTTAGTGTCCAAAAATACTGTAGAGCGGAAAAACCCCTCAAAGTTCATAATCAAAAATCCATAATGCAAAAAACCATGATGAAAAAAACACCCGTGAGGCGATATCCAAAATTAATAAAGAAATGAAGAAGGAAAGGATTCCGATCTTCTTAGACTTAAATTTGTGACTTTCACCACCACCAATAGAAGTTACTGCTTACCGAACAGCGATGGTCCCCTATGACGGAGGACCTCAAACAGCCTTAAGTAATACTCAGTTAAGCCTCCAGAGTGTAGCCAGTGATAAACCTCAGTTGTTTTAATAGCCCGACAGCTCATATAGCATCATACAGGTATTCAACGTGGACCATGAAAAAAAAAGGGGGGGACACTAGATAGTGTAAAATCTTTGAACATTTATTAAAATAATGAAAACATACTCACAAGAGCAGTTAAAAAGACAGCTTAAAAGTATCACAGCGCCGACCGGTCAATTGGCGCTGGCACACACACGTCCGTGGAAGTCGAGCAATGGAGGGTGACGTCAGCACAAAGCTCGTATCCTGCACCAAAGATTTTACACTATCTAGTGTCCCCCCCTTTTTTTTTCATGGTCCACGTTGAATACCTGTATGATGCTATATGAGCTGTCGGGCTATTAAAACAACTGAGGTTTATTACTGGCTACACTCTGGAGGCTTAACTGAGTATTACTTAAGGCTGTTTGAGGTCCTCCGTCATAGGGGACCATCGCTGTTCGGTAAGCAGTAACTTCTATTGGTGGTGGTGAAAGTCACAAATTTAAGTCTAAGAAGATCGGAATCCTTTCCTTCTTCATTTCTTTATTAATTTTGGATATCGCCTCACGGGTGTTTTTTTCATCATGGTTTTTTGCATTATGGATTTTTGATTATGAACTTTGAGGGGTTTTTCCACTCTACAGTATTTTTGGACACTAACCCAAAAAATTTTTTTTTTATTCACAGTTAATTTTCTGTTTATCATCTGTTCACATAGAATATATATTGCTTTTCACTTAGCTTTTTATATGTTATCACTGTTGATATTTGGATTTTTTCAGTTACCCAGTGATGGGCTTATGTTCAAACTCATAAGTTAGCGCAACTACATATTTTTTTCTTATTTGGGCCGAAGGTTTACCTTCCAACAAGACAATGACCCTAAGCACACAGCTAAAATAACAAAGGAGTGGCTTCACAACAACGTGACTGTTCTTGAATGGCCCAGCCAGAGCCCTGACTTAAACCTAATTGAGCATCTCTGGAGAGACCTAAAAATGTTTGTCCACCAACGTTTACCATCCAACCTGACAGAACTGGAGAGGATCTGCAAGGGGGAATGGCAGAGGATCCCCAAATCCAGGTGTAAAAAACTTGTTGCATCTTTCCCAAAAAGACTCATGGCTGTATTAGATCAAAAGGGTGCTTCTACTAAATACTGAGCAAAGGGTCTGAATACTTAGGACCATGTGATATTTCAGTTTTTCTTTTTTAATAAATCTGGAAAAATGTCAACAATTCTGTGTTTTTCTGTCAATATGGGGTGCTGTGTGTACATTAATGAGGAAAAAAATGAACTTAAATGATTTTAGCAAATGGCTGCAATATAACAGAGTGGAAAATTTAAGAGGGTCTAAATACTTTACGTACCCACTGTGTGTGTATATATAATATATTATATGTAAAACAAAATCCCGTGCATTCAAACCAATAAAGTGATAAATTAATTCAACATTTAGAAACATAAATTCCTGTCTTTCATCTGTGTTCAAATATTTTCTTGTATGTGCACCACCATATGGTGAAAGCAGCACTTTAACATGCAGATCTTAAGAGTGCAAGAGCAGGTGTGATCCCAGAGAAAAGCCTCCACTGCCCCTCCAAGGTGTCTGCTCACCTCCAAAATAGACCACCACTACAAAAGTCAAATATCTATGAACGGCAGAACTCCAGTAAGTATCAGTGCTCCACCAAATCAGCCTGGATCAATTCTCTTACAAAGGTCAGCCTCATGCACCAACTAGCTAGTTCAGCCAGTAGAGATATATCCCATATCCAGCTCAGAAGGAAACCGAAGCAACCATAGTACTCTGTGTTTAGTAAGGAAACAAACAACCATAGTGCTCTCCATGTTTAGTAAGGAAACATAAACAACCATAGTGTTCCCTGTGTTTATTTTATTAAGTACAAATCGTAAAATACACTTACATGGATGATAACAAATGCTCCCAATAAAGTAAACCGGCAATGCAGCGCTGTTGTGTAGACACTCTGAAATATGGAGTATAGATCCCTTCACACACTAGAATCATCAGCTCTCACTTGGACCTTTTTAGTCCCCATTCACACAACCGTTCTAATCAGGTCCGCCTGTCGGATGGTCCCTTTGTGTTCCCATGGACTGGTAGGTGTACACGGACTTCTATTTGTACCTGCCTACCTCCGACTCGATCTAGTCCGCTAGAAAAAAAACAGAAGGGGATCTGTCCTCCTCCGTCTAAGTGGATTGGAGGGCAGTCTGGTATAAACTGACTCCCGCCTCCCATAGAGCAGAGGGCTCTGTCCATATCTGCTCTGCAGAAACTGTCATCTACCCGATCTGCTCTGATTAGCAGGGGATCAGCAGACAGATCCCCATGCTGATCAAAATCGAGTCTTCCCTATGTGAAAGGGGCCTTGTTTTTAAATGCACATGATTTTATTTTACATTAATTAAAAAATTTTTTGGCAGTGCCAGTGGTATCTGGCACCGAGCCATCAGTAGCAGAACCTTAAAGTGGAACCTAACCCAAAAGGGGAAGTTCCGCTTTCCTGCTTCCTCCCCCCTTCCCCTTAAATTTTGAAATATTTTTCTTCCACTTCCCCTCGGATCAACTAGGTGATCTGAGCGGAAGTTCACCTCCCTCTCTGCCTGCACCCTCTGGATATACGTTACAGGTCCCAGAATGATGTGGGATTATTCACACAGCACAGTGTGGCCCCCCGCATGTGCTGTGGGAATCCGGCTTGAGGGCTACAAGGAGTCAAAGCTGGCTTCCCACAGTTAGCATGGCAGCACCGGGGACACGAAGACCGGCGAAGAACTGGCCCAGGTGAGGACAGCGCTGGATGCTTGGACAGGTAAGTGTCCTTTTATTAAAAGTCAGCTGCTGGCTTTTTTTTATTTTTATCCACTTAATCCTCTTGTATTTTATTGTACTATAACTGTATCGTCTCCCTTTTTATATTGTAAAGCGCTGCGTAAACTGTTGGCGCGATATAAATCCTGAATAATAATAATCTTGTGGTGGGGGGGCGGGGCTGAAGAACCGCTTTAAGTCCTGTAAGATGCTAAGTGGGGCCTCCATGGATTGGACTTGTTTTTCCAGCACATCCCACAGATGTTCCATTAGATTGAGATCTGGAGAATTTGGATGCCATGTCAGCACCTCAAACTCGTCGTTGTATTCCTAAAACCATTTTTGCAGTGTCACGTGTAGCGGTCCTCCCCCAGCTTCTCCCCTCTCTTCACAGCTGGTTCTACTCATCTAGGGGTATCCGGGAGAAGGGGGAAAGATGCACACCACCAGCTCGGCTCTCTGATGTAGGATGCAGAGATGTGAGCTAACCGTTTACCTTCGGGTCTGCGCTTTAGGCCGGAACCTCAGCTTTTCCTATGGAGGATGATTGCCACTGTCACTGACAGGGACACTCAGCTTCCAGTAACACGAGTTCCACACCAAGAAAAGTCCAACACTGTTTTATTGACTTGAAACTGGTTGACTTTTAAAAGAACAGACAAGGTGTAGGGAAGAGTAGGTCCAGGCACAACTGATGAAATACAGTTCCTCCTGTTCTGTTTAGTGCAAACAGGCTTGGCGCACAGTCGCTGCCACCGACCGTGAATTTGGTCACTGCCACTGACCTGGGTGAACGTTGAGGCCCCTGCCACAGGACTTGGATGAGGCCTGCCACTGACCTAAGAAAGATGGGTCTCTGCCACAGACCATGAGAACATGAAGTACCTCCTTTAGAACAAACGGCCCCTGTCAGAGGAAGACATCCACCCAGACGGTCACCAGAGGCCTCCACCGGCACCAGCAAATGCTGCGCTGGCTCTACGGGGAGGTCACGTCTCCAGTCCTTTATGCCCAGGATTCAGGCACCCAATACCGGGGGCACCTTAGGAATGCTTCGCCCTCGCGGGACCCAGTCGAAGGTACTGGGCCCCAGGCCTCCTGGTATAGTACCTCACCCCAGGCTAAAGGTGCCTGGGATGGAACTCTACTCCACGCGCCCAGGCCAAGGGCGCCTGGGCACAGACGAACCGCAGCAGCCCCCAGGCTGAAGGTGCCTGGGGAATGGACCTCGTGCGCAAGATGTCTGCCCCCTTTTTATCCTCTCCCAGCAGGCACAGCGGGTTCCCCAAGCCGCCGTACTACCGCTGCGAGAGGACAAAAAGGGCACGGCTCTAGAATGGTAGTTCAACCCCGGTCCCAGGTGACAGCGCCACCCAGGGACCGCAGGGAACATGACACCTTTCATACCTCCCACACTCCAAAGTGTCCATAAATCCCTAAAAATCAATGTATCTGAGCCATCTATTACCCAGATACGCCACTATAAATTTGACACACGCTACACGTGTATTATCCAGCTGAAACGGGCCGCTGCCATCGGGGAATATGGTTTCCATGAAGGGGTGTACTTGGTCAGCACCAATGTTGGTAGGTGGTATATGTCAAGTAACATCCACATCAATGACAGGACCCGAGGTTTTTCTGCATAACATTGCCCAAAGCATTACACTGCCTCCGCCGGCTTACCTTCTTCCCATACTGCATCCTGGTGCCATCTCTTCCCTAGGTAAGCGACGCACACACACCTAGCCATCCACATGATGTAAAAGAAAAATGTGATTAATCAGACCACGCCACCTTCTTCCATTGCTTTGTGGTCCAGTACTGATGCTCATGTGCCCATTGTAGGCACTGTTGGCTGTGGACATGGGTCAGCAGGGGCACCCTGACCTTTTTGTGGCTACGCAGCCCCATAAATAAACTGCGATGCCCATCTTTCTGCTTTTAACACAACATGTTTACTTGCTTCCTAATATATCCCATTGACTTTCAGATGGCGTAACGAGATAATCAATGTTATTCACTTTAACTGTCAGTGGACATAAAGTTGTGGCTGATCGGTTTATAATGTATAGTAATCTCCTGATTGCAGACCTAGGAAAAGATCTCACAGCAGCGTTTAGTACTTCTAGTGTTCTGTGTATGTAGAATACTATTTGCGTAGTTAGCCGATGACGTCAACATACTTGGAAGTATTTTTTTTCTTTCCGTCACCTGTCTGCTGTTAGCACATGAGGTGTCTCGAGGGCAGAGTTTGTGGAATTTCATGTCAGTTTGAATCCCTATTTCTAGGAAACACCGCCACAGGCCCACCAGTAGGCCCAACGCTGTCACCTACTGTGTAACCTTTACTCTACCAGCAAGATTACTCGAGTTTACATTGCATGTTTATGTTAATAAACACCAAGAAAGGAGCTGCAAAGGTTTCAGGAAGTGAGAGTCTGAATTGTCTCCCCATGAGTACTAGTGACAGGAAGCGGCATTTTGCTGGGCACAGCTGGTAGTCACGCCAGGAAGTGTGAGGTCAGCCAGAAAAGGGGGGGTGTAGTACACAGTGTCTGGGCTGGGTTGGTGGGAGGAGGTGGGGGCACAGCGGAAATGGAGACCAAAGAGAGAAGGGAAGTGAGAGCAGCTTGTGAGTTCTTACAATAACTGTAGATGACTGAGCTGGGTGGATTGCTGTAGTGTGCTAATATTCTCTGCCTTGTTTGACTTGAACATGAAACTGTGTAACGCAAAGATCAGGACTTTTCTCTGAGCTTTGGAACTTGTAATTCTTTTCCTATTACGTATTTCTGCTTTCACACCGTCTACTAGGTAAACATGACCGGCAGTATTTTTCAACATGACTTTAAATAGGAACTGTCTTACACCTACAGGCTCAAGTTAAAGTGTAACATTCTGTAGAAATAGTGGTTGGAACTTGTCTGGTTTTCTGGTCTGTGTCTGGTCCCCCTGTCTGGTTTTCAAGGCTGTGTTAGGTCCCTCTGTCTGGTTTTCAGGCTTGTGTTTGGTCCCTTGGTCTAGTTTATAAGTCTGTGTCTGGTGACTCAGTCTGGTTTTTAGGTCTTTGTTTTATCCCTTGAACGGGTTTGCATGTCTGGTCTGGTTTTCGGGTCTGGGTCTGGTCCCGTGGTCTGGTTTTCGGGTCTGGGTCTGGTCCCTTGGTCTGGTTTTCGGGTCTGGGTCTGGTCCCTCGGCCTGGTTTGCTAGTTTGGGTCTGGTCCCTTGGCCAGGTTTTCTAGTTTGGTCACTTGGTCTGGTTTTCAGGTCTTGTCCCTCAGCCTAGTTTTCTGGTCTGTCTGGTTACTTGGTTTGGTTTTCTAGTCTGGGTCTGGTCACTTGGTCAGATTTTTAGGTCTGTGTTTTGTCCCTTGATTTATTTTGTAGGTCTGTGTTTGGTCCCTCAGTCTGGTTTTCAAGGCTTGTGTTTTGGTCCCTTGGTCTAGTTTATAAGTCTGTGTCTGGTGTCTCAGTCTGGTTTTCAGGTGTGTGTTTCATCACTTCAACGGGTTTGTATGTCTGGGTCTGGTCCCTTGGTCTGGTTTTCAGGTCAGGGTCTGGTTTTCAGGTCTGGGTCTGGTCCCTCGACCTGGTTTTTCTAGTCTGGGTCTGGTCCCTCGGCCTTGTTTTCTAGTTTGGGTCTGGTTTTCTGGTCTAGTCCCTCAGCCTAGTTTTCTGGTCTGTGTCTGGTTACTTGGTTTGGTTTTCTAGTCTGGGTCTGGTCACTTGGTCTGACTTGATAGGTCTGTGGTTTGTTCCTTGATTTATTTTGTAGGTCTGTTTGGTCCCTCGGCCTGGTATTTTTTCAGAATAACAAAAGGTAGGAATCTGCAACAAAGTTTGTTGAAATCCTTGCAATGTACATAGATCTAGAGGGGAATGTATTCTTTTTTTTTTTTTTTTTTTTTTTTTGCTCATCAAAGGTGGAGTTGGGCTCCATTCACACTAGCATGACTCCAAAGTCTTTACACTCAATGGACCTGTGTCGAATCAAAATTGACAACAAAGTAGTAGCACCTTTTTCAAAATCACTGACTTTAAAGCGGAGTTCCACCCAAATTTGGAACTTCCGCTAAATCCACTCCTCGCCACATTTAGCATGTCATTTTTTTGGGGGGGGGGAGTGGGGGCTTCAGTAGGAGTGGGACTTCCTGTCCCACTTCCTCCTTCCGCCCTGGGGTCGCCTAGGCGATACGTCATATCGCCTTCTGGCGGCCCCTCCCTGTAGGCGATCACCTGGGACGTGACAGGTCCCAGGCGTTCGCCTGTCCACTCAGAGAGCGCTGCGCCGTTCGCGCATGCGCAGTGAGTGCCCGGCCGTGAAGCCGAAAGCTGTCACGGCCGGGTGCCCACACTATGAATGGAGGCTCCGGCGGAGAAGGGGGGAGAGGAGCGGAGCGTCGCTGGACAGTGGAACAGGTAAGGGTATGTTTAATAAAAGCCAGCAGCTACACTTTTTGTAGCTGCTGACTTTTAATAAACATAAAAAAAGGCTGGAACTCCTCTTTAAGTCGCACATCTGAACGGGTGCCATTGAAAAGAATGGCTGCGACTTGTCATGTCCAGAGTTGCATGACAAGTCACACAAGTGTGAATGTAGCCTTATTCTTTAAAAGAGAAGTAAGGGTTTTTTTTTTTCCCCCTTTTATGCTTACCTAGGTGAATGCAGCATGGGACCGATGCTGCATCTGTCCCCCGGCATCTCTACACTGAGAACCGATCGATTGAACATCGCCGATGGCTCGGCTCTCACAGATTCCCGAGAGGAGAGCTGCTGACTGTCAATCAGCAGCTCTCCTCTCTGCTCCTCCATGCTCACTTGAGCCCTGAGCTGTGGAGGGGTGGGGAGTGGCCATCTCAGTCTCTCAGCGTCTCGCTGAGAGGCTGAGACAGGCATCAGTCAGGGAACCTGGCAGATCCAGACTTTATTGTTGTGATGACGCGATGCCTGGACTGATTCCAGTGACGTCAGCAGAGAGAGCGGACTTCAGACCCCTCTCTGCTTAAACCGGGTCACAGGAGTGCAAAGCGAATTGCACTCTGTGACCCATAGGAGATGCCCAGCCAAACAAGCTTGGGCTAGACTTCTCCTTTTAAGCTTGCAGATCTGGCAGGTGACTGGGTGCCTGCTTTTGAGCCTCCCTTGCCACTATTGTTGTGTTGGTTATTAAAGGAGAAGTAGAGCCAAAGCTCTTTAGGTCCTACGTCTCCTGTGGATCACAGGAGAACACTTAGTTCTGCACTCCTATGACCCGGAATCAACCAACAGTCTGCTGTCAGATGACGTCACTAAGGCGGTCCAAACTCTGAAAGGATCCCGAATTGGGATCCACACAGATGCCTGAGGGGCAGCTGGCTCAGTCTAATAAAGGCAGGAAACAACAATATACCCAACTGACAGCTTGTAGTGCATAAAAGTACATTAAAGTAGATCTAAGCCCTGACTGGATTACACTTTGCTAAAGAACTGTGTGTAATAAACTATTGCCATTTTTTTATGCTTTCCATTTTGGTGCTGATGATCCCCTTCTTGGACTTCTTTGCAGCCACAAATTGAGGTGGTTTTAGAACCTCTGTCAGGTTTTTATTGCTGTCTGTGTCCTCATGGGGGAAGTTTCCCCTCCCTTCCTAAACCTTATATCTTCCCATGGTGAGGGGAAATCCCCTCCATTCAAGCTCATCACCAGAACAGGTGTGCCCAATGGAAGGTTTCCCTCAACAACGATGACACCTGTATAATTTAAGACTGACTGGGGCAGAAATTGATAACCAATCGCCAGGCTGAATGGTAACATTTTCACAATGGGGCAAAGAATGCAATAAGAACCTGAAAGGTTCTGAAAACATCCCTTCTACCCAAAACTAGAAAAGTTTTGCTTGGAGTTCCACTTTAAAAAGTAGTTGCGCCTGATGAGAAAGAGAAAATGTGTTTTGTGATTATGGCTTCTGATTAGTCACCACCAGCTGAATCGGGCATTGTAAAGTTTGCAGAGTACCAGCACATCTTGCGGATGGTTTGCCACTGCAAGTCTCTTCTTAAGACCCGGTTCACACAGGGGCGACTCGTCAGGCGACTCAGCCGCCTGACAAGTCGCGTCCTGTTCTGTACAATGGAACCATTCTAATAGGAGCTACTCAAGTCACTCCGACTTAGAAAAAGATTCCTGTACTACTTTGGGACGACTTCAGGGTGACTTCCATTGATTTCAATACAGAAGTCATTTTGCACGTTGCCTCCTGAAGTCGTCTGCAGATCTCCTTGCCGAGTCGTCCCAGTGTGAACCGGCACTTAACCTTTTATATTTACATATAAGTGGGGTCTGGTGAACAGAAGCCACTGGCTTCTTCTATGTCCTAGATGGTTTCTCAACCAGGGTTCCTCCAGAGGTTGCTAGGGCTTCCTTGACCAATGAGCAATTTCTGCCTCTCAGATAACACCATTGATCTTTTTTAATTACAGTATCTGTAATGGGTTATTCTTCCCAATGACCACAAGTGTAAGGAGCATTCTTTCCAGTGACCATCACACTAATGTACCATGAGTTGTAGTCAGTCATTTTTAGCAGGGGTTCCCTAAAGACATGTACACATGATCAGAAAATTTTACAATAATCTGATCACAGCTGTACACAGGTTTCGTCCGAAATTTTCCGAGGGGACAAACACAAAAAAAATGTCCTTGTTACGTTTACCGTATAAGCTGAGTTTTTCAGCACATTTTGCTGAAAAATCCCCCCCCTCGGCTTATACTGAAGTCTCACTCGGGAGCGCTGTGTTAACGTGTCGGCAGCCGTTGCCGGGTGTACTGCGCATGCGCGAGCACGTCCACGAGAACGTCTTTCTTGGTGTGTGATGGGGGATTATCGTGCGTTGAACGAAGGACGTGCTCGCGCATGCGCAATACACCCGGCAACGGGCACTGTTCTGACCAGATGGGTCCCTCGTCGGATAATGCCCGCCCTGTCCGCGGTCTACAGTTAACACAGCGGGAGAAGTTGGTGCAACAAGGTACCGTACATGGGGCTGCAAATGGGCACAGCGAGGCTGCACCAAATGGGCATTGTTGACCCTCTTTTCCACTTACAGTAGCTGCTGCATTTCCCACCCTAGGCTTATACTCGAGTCAATAAGCTTTCCCAGTTTTTTGTGGTAAAATTAGGTGCCTCGGGCTTATATTCGGTCGGTAATCGGTCCAGTTTTCATCCAAAAATACAATACAAAAACATTTTCATCACTTCTGACTTTAGTAACCTATTTGTTTTCGCCATGGAGACTAACATGCAAAAAAACAAAAAAGACGATCATTCATCCGATAACCTCGTCGTGTGTACTAGGCTTGAGGCTGGAAAATTATTTCAAGGGTTTTTCTGTGTTCAAAAGGTTGAGAAAGGCTGCCCTAGATACTCCAACCGTGGGATCTGCTTGTTCTAGTCCACCTTGGAATGTTGGTCAATCCTGCCTACCTTTGCATGTTCATGCTCCGCCTATTGAGTTCTCCACAGTAGTAAATTATTATTATTTTTTCTTAATTAAAACCCAACAGGGAGTGTGGTTACTGCTCATAATATCCACAGCAGGTTTGCTGACCCAGGAGCAAATATCCCACTAATAGAATTTCACAAGATATAAGAAACGGGCGATTTCATATATCCGCATCTAGCAAACCATGGACCTGTTCTTTAAGGCAGTATCATGACTTTTAGAACATATGGTGAGAATTAAAGTAATATTAAAGGCAAGTTAAAAACAAACAAACATGTTCTACCTCCCTGCTCTGTGCAGTGGTTTTGCACAGAGCAGCCCCGATCCTCCTCTTCTCGTGTCCCTCGTCTGCACTCCTGGCCCTTTCCTCCTGCCAAGTCCCCCCAGAGCAAACGGCTTGCTATGGGGGCACCCAAGTAGGCTCACTTCCGAGCCGCTGTTCTGCATGTCCATTTACACACAGAGCCACAGCTCGGCCCCACCACCTCCTCTCTTCATTAGCTCACTGGCTGTGATTGATGGGTGTGGGAACCAATGGCTCCCACTGCTGTCTCAGCCAGTGAGGAGCAAGAGTACCCGGGGAGCTGCTGCACAGAGAAGGTTTTTTACCTTCATGTATAGAACGCATAAAGGTAAAAAACCTTGAGCCTTTAGAACCACTTTAACATGACGATAAGCAAAGCAATCACAGCCATAGATTGCCTAAAGAGCTATATTGTTTTCTCAGTTTTCTGCAGTTTGCACCACGGAGGACCCCAACCTTAATGTCGAATGACCGAGAATGAGAATTTGAACTGGTTTCTACATTTTCGAGATGGGGCCACGCATGTTATTTTAGGTCTTTCCCCCCCCCCATAAGTGGCCCCTGTATAGGGCCACCACCTGATTTTTGCATTGTCTAATGTCTCCCTAGATATTAAACCATGATGGAAGAGGGAGGTATTCCATTGCTGCCTTTTTGTCTTTTGTGTGTTGCTCATGTATGAACATTTCTACTGTCCATGGTTGCTATGAATGGTTCCCAGGAGATTGCGGCACAGGGACACGCATTCTTAAAAAGACGAGAATGGGGATTGGGCTAGCTAAAATACATTTAAATAAGGGTAACATAATGGAAGGAAGGAGGGTGGAGGGTCCATAAGTCACTCGGAAGTGAACGTCCGCTTTAAAATCTGGACAGATCTTCTTTTTTTGTTTAGCTTTGAATAGAGTTGGGAAAGACTAGAACCCCTCTCAGGTTTTGCTACTATATGGGACTCCTTAGGAGAGATTTTCCCCACTAACTTTGCGTCGGTGGATTGTTCCAGAACAAAAAAAAATGGCTGGACATATACTTTACGTTCAATTGCAGATTGAGGAATCAAAGTATTTGACATGTTACATTAAGATCGTATTCTAATGCCGCGTACACACGATCGGAATTTCTGACAACAAATGTTCGATGTGATCTTTTGGTCGAATTCCGACCGTGTGTATACTCCATCGGACATTTGCTGTCGGAATTTCCGATAACAAATGATTGAGAGCTGGTTCTCAATTTTTCCGACAACAAAAGTTCTTTTCGGAAATTCCGACCGTGTGTAACCATTTCCGACGCACAAAAATCCTACGCCTGCTTGGAATCAATTCGATGCATGCTTGGAATCATTGAACTTCACTTTTCTCGGCTCGTTGTAGTGTTGTATGTCACCGTGTTCTTGGCGATCGGAATTTCCGACAACATTTGGGTGACCGTGTGTATGCAAGACGAGTTTGAGCGAAAATCCGTCGGAAAAAAATCCACGATTTTGTTGTCGGAAATTCCGATCGTGTGTGCGCGGCATTAAAGTAGAACTATAGGCAAAATGTTTTATTTTTAACTTTGTATAGAGTAGTATAATCCCTGTCAATCCTACAAATTAAGGGAATACCATGGGGACCCCCAGGTCACCAGAACTAGTGTCCCCATCGGAAGATTTCCCCTCTATTACTTTTCTGTGGACATCCCAAACTTTCCATGATAATGGTAAACAGGACAAATCGAGAGGATGTTCTAATCCATCCCCACTCTATCCAAAACCCAAAAAAATAAGTTTTGCCTTTTTAATTAAACTTTCATTTTCACCAGTTTTATTGAAACTTGATTCATCTCTTCTTTATGGTGCCCCTAGCCATAAAGGAATGCCCACCTGTCCTTATATCTTCTCTGGTGCTTCCTGATCAAGCCTGCTTGGGAAAATATTGGTATTTTCCTGGCCGATCTGGAAGTCCTAGATTTCCATTTACTGTAGGTAAAGATAAATTGGGCTACAGCACATTGCAGATGGATATATTTTAGTGCCTGCTTTACTCCTCTACTGTAATCGTTCATTTCACTTTCCCCTTCAGTCTCTCCCACTCTCTCCTCTCGGTTTCTGTCTTCCCATTCCTCGCTCACCCCCCTTTTCTTTGGCTCTCTCTAGAGGGGAAGGAACACCAACTTCCTGGAGAGAATCTCCAGGCCAAACATCTGAAAACAAGAGAGGAGAGGGGGAGAGAGGGCTGCTTGTTGGAGGGCTAGACAGGAAGCCGTAGGAGGGATGTCATTGTGTATACCCATACTGTTTACTATTTGCCTCATTTTGAAATATGGCTTGCAAAAGGCTGCAAAACCTTTCTTACGGAGAACATCGAGCAGTTAGAAATCTGACAATTATCTCCTATGCTGTGCTGTGCTAGGAACTGTTGAGACTCCATGAACAGCGGAATCAAAATCACCCCTTCCACACATGTTCATGTAAACCATGGAGCAATCTATGACCTTTCCGATAGGAAAAAATAAAAAAATCTGTATTGAGCTGAAATGTCTATTATTTAAAACTGTGCCTTGGGTGCCAAGGCAGTTCTGTGCTTATCCTGACCTTTCTAAAATGGAAGAACCCCAAAAAATAACTTTAAGGTCTCTGGAAACCCCTGTTAATAATTACTATACTTAAAGCTCATAGTACTTTGGCATGATGGTAAAGGGGAAGAATGTTCCTTACATTTGTGGTCATTGGAAAGAATCCACCCTTTAGGGATAGCTAAAAGATCATTGGTGTCAGTGGGAATTGGAGAGGCAAAAATTGCAATTTCTAAAGCTGGGTTCACACTGTGTGTGGAGCGGTGCGTATCAGCAGGTCCGGTGTGTCCCTGTTCACCGTTTCAGGGGCGAATCCGGTCCGATTTTTTTTTTTTTTTGCCTGAATTCGGACCTAAAACGGAGCCACAAAGGCACAGGACCCTTCTGCTGTGCACTTCGCTGCCACCTTGGAGCTGTGTGAACCGGCTCCAACAACCTCCTAAAGCAGGGCTACTCAACGTTTTAGAAGAGTAAGTGTCACTTAAGAGATTTGGTAACCGATCACAAGCCACGATGAAATGGTTCAGAATTTTTGAAAATTTTGAATAGCATAATGAACATTTTGCTCCTGAAAGCCAGCTTCTCCTCCCTCCCTTCCGCCGGCTTTCAGCGGTTGCAGGAGGAAAATGGAGGCTATCGGTTCCTGTATATGCTTCCCCTCTTATCCAAGTGTAAAACAGAATGTGACAGAGAAGCTGCACTTGCCCCGGGGAGCATGGGGCCAGGTCGCCATTGCGACCTCTGACGCTACACAATTGGTTGGGGGGGTATGGTAAAAAACAAACAAACGCAACCCCCCCCCCCCAAACTGCAAATGTAAATAAGCCCTTGCTGTCCTGAGCTGCCACACTGATGCACTGCAATTTACTGATTTCCTGCAATGCTTTGCCATAGACTTCTATTATATTTTGCGGGTGTGGTGCACTTTCTGAAAGCTCACCAAACTCCTACATTGTTAATATGCTCATTGCAAAAATGTGATGTTTAATAAACTGACCTTTTGTCTTTCAGCTTCTGCTGGCATCGTTAGGATGTTGGAAAGGTTCCGGTCCCAGGTGGAATGATACCAAATGCACTTCGCCTGGGACAGGAGTC